>JADDOH010002250.1:0-50248 GCA_016648135.1 Agrypnia vestita
GCTAGCTTAAGTGATCATTTTACACAATGTAACATTCACGGTTTCCATCCAAGATCGCCCACAACACAACTATAAAATTTTTGAATATTGTGTATATGATTTTTATCAATCTTGTTTAGAATTTATATAACCACTATGTTAACACCATCTATGGATTTTTTGTGAGTTTGTCATTCTTATTAAACAGTAGGTATAATATAGATGGACTCCGAGAGTTCTAAAGTGGAGACCGTGGGGGAAAAAAGACGTCGGAAAAGAAAAGAGATGGGCCGACGACATAATCGCTGTGGGAGGAAAGAAATGGCTACAATTAGCAAATAACACGGAAGGATGGAATGGTATGGAAGAGACCTGTATCCAGCAGTGGAGAGATGAAGGCTGAAGAAGAAGACGAAGAAGATAATATAGATGTCACTGCTAGTAAATGAGACTTTTATATTTTTTTTAGTAGAGTGTTAAGAACTATTATTTTTTTATGTATGTAGGTATACATGACATTCACCTGACGCCTGAAAATTATTAAATTTTTTGACCAGTTTATTAAAAAAAGTTATATGTTTATTCAAAGTTTTAGAAACAACTATTTAAGACAAATGGTGTTGAGAAATTGTGTTGAAAAAAAATATTGCGATATATTAATATTTTATTGATTAACGGGATAATTGAAAATTTCGCTTGGTATTTATGGAAGTCAATCAATTTTATAAAATTATGAGGAGTTTTGTATTTTTAATTTTGCTACCCACCTTTTACTTCAATTACAAGCTCTGAATTAATCATAAGTTTCATCATCATTGTCCTTTGTCGATTCGTGGAGGGAATTTTGGGGAGGTCCCAGAAATTCTATCACTTTATTCAGTCCTTAGTCACGACACTATCATTGCTTCAAAAATTTATAATTATTGTAAAAGTAAAAGTACTATTCCTAAAAATCCTAAATGACGATGGACGGTCCATATTCTGGGACGTAGAGATAACTGATGGACAAACAATATTCAGGTATGGTATGCACGAACCAAAAAACGGCCGCTTTTTAGTTTACCTGATTTTAGTAACTATGATTCTGAGTTGACGTCTGGACATTGAGATCATTGTTAAAACCATCCGCATATTAATCGGTCGACCACCTTTACCCAATGCTACATTATGGTCAGTAAATATTTATAATTATTTCAGTACCTATTCTATATTTTTTATTTTTGCAAAATATTTTTTTATTAATTTTTAATTAATATCTATTATATATTTTTTTAAACTGTACGATATTTTGACAAAATATGTTATAATAACCTTTTTGGAATATCTTTCTTTATACTACGGCTTATGAAAAGAGAAATGGAGGGTTTTTCGGGACCAAATATCTTCTAGCAGAAGCGGACTAATAACTCGTGAAATTACGGGTACTTTAACGCGGCGATTAAAATTAAACGCGCTGTTAAATGAACTTTTCAGGCAACTTTTATCAGGGAATGGCAGTGCATTCATTCATATATTTTTATTAGTTATTTGTTTATTAATTCCGAAAATATGCTAATATTCATCAATTTGAGATTTTGTTAATGCTTTCCGATTATTGGACTGGTTTCAAGTATGTCAAGTAGGAAACTGCGTTTTCCTCCGTGCGGCTAATTCATACCACAGACAAGTTTAATCAACTAGATAATTAGGCGCTTTCTATGTTAAAAAAATATATTTAGGTATTAATTATTATGCACAATGATGATAATTTACAAAACAGAAGCACAATTCTTCATTGGTACATTTTACATTTAATAATAAAATTAATTATAAATTTCCATTTATTCTTCAATTATAATAATTTCGTTTCTCTGTCCATCCGTTCGTCTGTCTGTCTGTCTGTCCCCGTAACTTCGTGTAACGTCTGTAACTTTTTTATCGTAAAATTCTACTGAATTTTTTTTCACGATTTTTCTTTTTAATAAAATAAATACTTATTTCTTAGAAACCGACATGTAAAAGTACATGTATGAGGAGTAGATTACAGCTAGTGTAATAATAATAACACAGAGGTTGCAAATATTTCAATTATTTCTATTTTTACTCCCTTTCTTTTAACTCGTAGCGTCTGCTTGTCTGCTTGTCGCCTTGTCGGCTTTTCTGTTTGTCTACCGAAAAAACTTTGGGTCGATTTTTAACAATTTTCCCGTGATCCAATCGGGCAGACTCGTGGCGACGATAAAAATGATGTAACAAATTTTCTTTTCAAATTTTTTAAAAATTATAGTATAATTTTGAATTTTTCGAAATATTAACGCGAAACCTGTTTCAATGAGAAAGGGAGTATAATAAAAACTTGGTTTTTATGGGTTAGTTTTTTAAAAAATATTTAACTTTTAATTAAGCAGTTGAATTAGTATCATATTTGTAGTATCGGCTGTAAAATGGTATCATATTTGTAGTGGAATAAAAAACATCCCAATTATAATAATTTCGTTGTCTGTCTGTTTATCCGTTAGTCCTAACTTCGTGTGACGTTCATAACTGCTTTATAGTATTAAAACTTCTTTTTTTTTCTTTTTTTTTTTCCTCTTTTTTTTATAATTAAATAAATTCTTATTCTTTAGGGCAGCGCCACACTAAGCGCATCTTCCGCCGCGTCTTTTCCGTCGCGGAAAGCCGCTACGTTTCTATACAATATGCGCTTATCACACACTACACGGATGATCGGTCCATCAAATTGCTTTGCCGAATTGACGCGGCGGATCATCCGCGCAGTGTGGCGCCGGCCTTAGGAACCAACATGTAAAAGTACTGTCATCTTTGACAGGTTACAGCTAGTTATGCTATTAATTATGAAAA
The DNA here is from genome assembly GCA_016648135.1 of Agrypnia vestita. NCBI lineage: Eukaryota > Metazoa > Arthropoda > Insecta > Trichoptera > Phryganeidae > Agrypnia > Agrypnia vestita. The sequence continues at coordinate 2,821 of JADDOH010002250.1, forward strand.
CTTATTGAAAACTTCTTCTTCTTCTTTTTGTGATTCAACCTATTCGTTCAACGGACGTTGACTATCATGTTGACTATGATTACTTTATTACTGCGGCCCGGAACAGCTCTACAATAGATTGGCCAAACCACAGTATAATAAATTCAGTATGTTATCTCGGCAGTGTCCTTGAAATAAATACCTACGGCCGCTTGGAACTTAAACTTGGTTAAAAACGCACCAGGGCTGCTCATTGACTGACTCTTTATGGTTTGGGGTGCCATAAATTGACCTAAATGTATGCGTGGGAACGTCTCACACTGCTTGCGTCCGCACGTTATTGCAGCCCTGCGGCGACTGAGCAGTTCGAAGTATACCGAGATTTCGAAGGGTATCGTTTCGGCTGTTTGTATGAAGATATAATACTGTATGCTTTACTATACTGTGGCCAAACCAAAGCCTTATCAATTCTTCGGTAATCGTCCATGCTTCTATTCGAAAATTGGCAAAATTTTGTTACAATATAAAATTAATGCAGTTGGCCAGTTCTAGCAGATACTGGCTGAATAGACAGTTACAGTATTATTAATGTATATGATTAGCGAGTACACATAGATGAATAAATAATCGCAAATTAGAAATGGCCATTGTATGTAAATTGCCTATTAAATTATCACGCTCTAAACACAAAGTGCTAGCACTTAATTGCTATCCTATTATTATAGCCATGTATTCAATTATTATCTTGACTAAATAAATCCTGGACGTATCTCGCATTATCTGGAATGATTCTTGAAAAAATTAAATTAAATAAATTGAGACCATGCGTAAAAATGTCAAATTCATCCAATCAGTAAAAATGGAAAAAAATCTGTTTAATAATCTTTTTTTATACTCCTCCTCTACTGATGGCTAAATTGGTAGCAAATTGGCTTCAATTTACGCCAGAGCAAATTGGATACATTATTTTTTATGACGCAAAATTATAAACCTGTGTTGTTACGCGCTAAGATCACACAGTACCATCAACACTGCGGACGAATATATAGAGAACGTCCTTATAGATTCAAATATTATACTTCTATGATTCCTATGATTCCAAAAACAGGTTCTTAACTAAGGTTATATGCAGGTAATGAAGTGATTAACGATTGTAAAAGACAACAAAGTAATTATAAAGTGGGTTAATAAAATAAGATAACATATTTAAATTAAACTATATTACGAGAATATATAACCTTCTATCAGAACTGGTAACACGTATACCTATGGGTACACACACAAGTTACATAATTTTTATTTATTTATTTAGTTATTTGTTTACGCCCATTAGGTATAGGCTTTTTCATAAAGAATATAATATAAATTTCAAAAAGCACATACATTAAACAATATCTGTATAGCACCAAAACATGAGTATAAAAATTAAAATATAAAGTAAACAGCAGCAATATGTATAGGCTTTTACATAAAAAATATAACATAAAATTAAAATGAATATACATTAAACAATATAAGTTATAAGTAGCAAAATATAAAAAGTATCAGGAATAGCACCAAAACATGAGTATAGAAATTAAAAATATAAAGTACAGAGCAGCGATGTGTATGAAAAATATATATTACCCACCATTGCATGTATATATTAAGAGTTGAAGTCAGTAACGAAGCAGTTATTGCCTCTTTAAGTGTAAACTTTACTTTCTCCATATATATTATACAGAATTGGTATAAACATGCAAAGAAAAAAATCTTTGTAAAAAGTATATTTTTATTAATATAATTAATACCAAGAAGAAGATTATGAGAAAAAATTAAAAAGTTAACCATTTGTAAAAAATACCTGGTTATTTACAATATTCTACATCACCACAAATTCATTCTTCTCTTTTTAAAGTAGTGTATTTATTATTGATTTTAAACTGATTTTTCAGTTTTTAATTTACAGCTGGATCCAGTTGGTTATCAGTGTTAGTTAAGTTACCTACAATTAATTGTGTTCAATTATTTAAAGTAATTTATTATTTCAATGTGCATTGTTATGTGAGTATTATTTTTAAATTTTAATAATATAAATCTTTAAAAAAAATGAAAAGGTGGTTGCTTTGGAATAGAGGAATACATAGTTAATTGACTACCTTTATTTATATATTTATTATTTTTATAACAACCCATTATTAAAATGAGATATGGAGGAAAATGAGGGCGTTTAAAGTATTATTGTTATTTTACTTATCTCAAGGAATTCCATATCATGACGATATAATAACCAAAAATGTTTAACGCAAGAAATTTTAATATATTGCATTCGAAATGATTCAACTAATTTGTTTTTTAATGCACGGATGCACTGGCTTGGAAAAGGGATTTCAAATTTCTTTGAAATTTTTTGTTGCAATGAAAGAGAATACCTGAATTAAAAAAATAGACTTGGAATATGTATGCTTAATTGTGAGTGAAATTAAGTATACCTACTGAAAAAAAAATGTTACCCTTTGAACTGGTAGAAATTTTTCTATTGAATTAGTATGATTTTTTGTTAATTTGTGTTTTTGCTTTTATAGTTAATTTTTTAAATGCAGTTTTAAAAATATTTTTTTAAATAAGTATTTAATGTTTTTAATTATTTTTTTTATTTTTATTTATATTCATATTATTTTTAAAAAATATATACATATTATAAAAGCCTACAAAGGCGTTGATCATAAATAAATAGAAATAGAACTGTCGTATAGTTGTGTTCTAAAAAATTACAACTTTATAAGGTTATGTAAATCATTATTTCTTTAAAATCAAATTTATTAATCAATTAGAAAAACATATAGAAAAATCAAATCAACGAAAAATTATTTGGCCGCTACTGGGACACGAACCCGGATGCCCTAACTATCCGAGAAGATGCGTTACCATTAATCCCGTGTCCCCGTAGCAGCTAGATATTTTTTCGTTCATTTGATTTTTCTGTATGTCTTTCTAATTGATTAATAAATTTGGTTTTAAAATTCTGTATTTCTAATTGATTAATAAATTTGGTTTTAAAATTCACAGAAATTGCAACATCACAATAAGAATGTGTTATTTAATATATTATACTTCTTTAGCCGTTTGTACATTCCGAACCTGGTTGTAATCGATGTGGCGTTAAAATCTTGAAAACACGGCGACACCGTGGGTCAAGAGTCGCGCAAACCGTTGCGATTTGCAATGGCACTATGAACGGAGTAGAAAAACGCCGCTATACGACGCTGGCAAGTCGCAGAGGCGGGCTGCGGCGACAAATTAATAAATTACTAATTAATATAAATTAACTTTGTTTAAACCACTTGAATTACATTTGAAGAAGAAGTAATAAATTACTATTTGTAAGCCCGTAAAAAATGACGGTTCTTGTATAAAAATTGAAAATTTATGTAAAAAGTTTTATTTAAAAAATGAAGAAAAAAAAATTTGGTAAAAAAATTGAAAAAAGAAATTATCGTAAATAAATTTAAAAAAGAAATTTACCTAAAAAATTTTTTTTTTAAATTACTAAAAAAAATTACCTTAAGTTACGGGGACAAACAGACATACGGACGGACCGGCGGACAGAAAGACAACGAAATTATTATGATTGGGATTGTACGGAACGAAAACGGTTTGAAAAGATTCTGATTCAACGTAAAAATACCGGGGGCAGAGGTCTGTGACCCGCCAGCCCGAGTGAATAATGTATGGCGGCAATTTAATGCACTTTTTATTGGCCGTTAGCGCCTTTCCTTCAAAATGTGTACAACTTGTGCGGAGCGGCACTCGTTAAAGAATATTTACGACGCCTTTTCGGCGGGTCGCCGTGCCAAACATCTGAAAGAGATCACTTTTAAATGTTTCATTAAATTTGTCAAAACAACACACACTTGGGAAAATTCACATCATATTAAAAATACCGATGAAGATATATGAAATCGATTCACAAGTATTAATTACATTCTGTGAATCAGTATGGATAATGTGGGGTAATGTTATCATTCATATTTTTTTTTATAAAAATCTTTATAAATACGACTCCATTAAAACGCATATGATTGGTCGTGATGTATCAACTCACGCGTTTGCAGTGGCGTGCAGCGCATACAAGCAAAAAAACTGTGCATTAGTAAAGATTCTGGAAAACAAATATTAATTAAATAATCCTTATCTTAAGAAAAGGTTGATTTAAGATTCTAACCGTAATTCGTCCTACGGCTAGAAGTTTTATTTCCGACTTTTCTGTGCCTAACTTCATGTCAACTCTTCATTTATCTCGCCCAACAATTTGTTCCATAGATATAGTCAAGTCAAGAAAAATACCGTGTATTTTTAAGGCTGCGAGTTTTGTGTAATAGACAAGTAAATTTAGCGTGCTTCTTCGAAAGGTCCTATGCCAGGTGAGAACTACGCGCACGTCATTGCAGAAATGATATTTTTTACAAATTCCACCCAAAACTTTCGGTGTAAATTCCATGTCTTTTCTATGGTGAATGTAAATACAATACAAATATCATCTGTCATCTGTCATATCATAACATATAATGATATCATCAAATGTTTAATTTGTTTTTGGGAAAAGAAACGTATATCTGAAATTAGTATTGTTCCCGATTTAATTATAAATAAATCTTCCAAATATATTTTCTTCCAAATAACATTTCCAAATTAGCTATACCTGTATAAAATATTTATTTATTTAGGAAATATTGTTTACAATACTTCTTTTATAGTGCAGTTATTTTTGTGGACTGAAGCCACTCAAAATAGTTCATTTTGAGTGGCTTCAGTCTAGTATATACCCTTATAGGTATATGCATATATATTATTATATGATATATATATATAGATATATATACATATTTAATTTAGGTATATAGTCGGTCACAGCATAACCTAAGTTAATACCCACTGCACGCCACTGCGCGTTTGGTATAGTACCGTAGTATTTGTATTATCTGGGTACCATACAATTATGACACACGTAGGTACTCGTGCTAGTGAAATGACTTATTTTGGGGAGAATTTAAAATATTGAATTTCTAAATCATTTTTTATACTTTAAATGTATACAAAAAAAGTTTGCATTTTTTTCTTATATTTCTGACTTATCTTCTGTAACGTTGAAATATCATGAAGGTAACTTAAAAATTATAGAAAATTAAAAACTCTAATAAAATTATAAAAATCTTACATTGAAAAATCTAATTTCTTCAGGACAATGTTGTTTTCTGAAATGTTCTGTTTATGAAATAGTCTTGAATGAAAGGTATGCGAACTCCTGCTGCTGAGATCACCATGCAAAATAGAATCGTGCCTTTAAAATCCGACGCTTTTTTTTATAATAATTGCATGACAAATTGCTCCATTTACCGCGCCATTTATAAATTGAGTATCTGATATGGAATCGAAGAAATCTTCTGTCTAATGCTTTCATAGCTGTGATTACGTAATGCTCAGTTCGTTTAAAAGTTGCACACTACGCTTTATGGTGTGCCAATTTATTACATCCATTCTGAATTTGCGCAGCACACGTAGAGATCAATTTCTTGCTATAACAATATAATATAACAAAAGGAGTTTAACAATCTTAATTTTTTATTTATTATTATTTAAAGTTTCATTATTAATAGACTACTACTTCATACTTTTTTACTTTAAAAAGTCTAGCTCACAACAACTGCAATGAATTTTAGAATGTGTTTTTCATGCTGGTAGGTTCATGGCAAGTTAACAAAAAAAAAAATGGTTTTGTTATTTTGTTTTGGGTAAACTAAATTTGGTGCAAGAAATTTACTTAAGATTAAGTTATTAAGTATGTTTTTATTTAGTCACATACAGAGTATGTGACTAAATAAAAACATACTTTATAACTTAATCTTTTCCTTATGAACAGACTTCAAAAACAGGAATCAATTATATAATTAAAGAATAATTTACCTATATACTTGAACGAACATATTTAAAACCCATCAGACGGATAAATTATATTGATGTACCTACATTTTTGCGATTTAATTAGAATGATATACAAAAAAATCTTTCGAACTACGTAGGTACGAACCCGGAATTTTTCCAATCAGGTTTACAACGATTACTTATCTGTTCTAAATTAGTTGAATTCAGGTTGTGTTGGTTGATGTACAAGGTAACAAATAACATGGCGCCCCTGAATCTTCGAAAGCTCTGCATCCCGGACAACTTGAGTGGAAGGCGCCATACTCTGAGATCGACCGCAAAAATGGTTATAGAACCAATCAACCATTATCAAAATACAAATTTTAGTGAACTGGCGTTTGCGGTGGCAGGCCCAAAGGCATGGAACTCTCTAGCCTACATAGTATTTCAATAAGTTCGCAATATTACATTTAAAATACTAATGTAGTAAGTCCCTCCAGCTTACTGATAAATAGTAAGCTGAAGGAACGACAGTTGAGATGGTATGAGCACATAAGACGGAGACCACTGGACTACACGGTGAAGCAGGTATCTATGGAGCTTCACCGACAGTCATCCAAAGGAAGACCGTAGAACTCCTGGATGACTCCAGGTTGAATGCTCCGAAATGCTTCAGAAGAAGGCCATGAAAGAAGTGATACCCCGAACCGAAGAAGATACGACTGAGAATAAGAAAAGCCGACCCCAACACCTTACCTAGGCAATGAGTTGGGACAGTGCAAGGAAGAAGAAAAGTTTAGTAAGTATTAAACAGTTTTTGTGTAAAATTCCCTTGAGGTTAAATTTTTACGAAAATGGTGCTATATTGTACCATTATTTTGTAATACTATTATTATAAGATATGTGTTCTAAAATTGCAACTGTAAAATATGCTTTCATTAAAAATAAACCATTCATCAAAAAATACACTCTTATCGATGTTGTGCTAAAGTTGTTATTTTAGGTTTTATTTCTAAGCACTTCCAAAATAAATATATTGGAATAATAAGTTATAAGAGCATTCTCCTTACGAAGCATAAATCAATGCCACTTTTAATTACCACGGCACTGAATATTTTTGCCAGAAGCTTACTGCCTATGTGTATACATATAGATGTGCATTATTAGCGATGGTATTTTACGTTTCAATTGCCTACAGCTGCTTTGTTTTAAAATAATTATGTGTCAACAAGTCGTTAAGCTTATTTTTAAGGCTAAGGAAGCTTGCAGAATAAAACATGCCATTTCCAAGGGGCCTTTTGTTTTGTGTTATCAAACAAACTCGGCGAACAATTTCAAAATGTGCAGTTTACAAACCTCCAGCGCAAATGTTTCTGCGCGTCTTACTTGAAACGTTTCCCAACAGTCGTTGCTGTTGCTAAAAATAATATCTATAAGCACTTCGTTACCTCACACAATCTTAATAATGTTTATTAAATTCATGTGGAAATAATTCATTATTGTAAATAAATGTTTTTCTTCGCTTTGCTTCGGATTTATTGTCATAGTTGCCCGCTAAACAGAAAACATGTGGATGTTCCTAAGGTAGAATTGGTGAACGTTAAATTATGTACGTAATGCGATCACTTAAGTCAGCTCGTGCAGGATATAAACCCTGGGCCACCCTATAAATATTACCGAAGATGTTCCCCATATAAATAGCTTCGTATCTGCGAGACCTCAATAATTTATATTATTGAACACATTAATAACATTTACACGTTGTTAGCCCAATTACGCGTGCATCTTTAGTTTGTGACATTAACTAATAATCATTTCGAGTTAGAATGTACCTAATTATCTATAACGAAATTGAACTGCTTGTTCTTCACTTTCATTGTCATTTAAAAACTTGTTATTATCCCAATTAAAATAATTTCGTTGTCTGTCCGTCCGTCGTAACTTCGTGTAACGTCCATAACTTCTTTAAAGTATAATTATTTTTTTATAAATAAATAAATACTTAGCAACCGACACGTAAAAGTACCGTCATTTTTGATGGATTACAACTAATTATCTATACTAATATTATAAAGAGAAAATATTTGATTGTTTGTTTGCACTGAATAGGCTCCGAAACTACTGGACCGATATGAAAAATTCTTTCACATTTAGAATCCTACATTATCCCTGATGAACATAGGCTATAGAATATTTTAAAAAATGTTAGGGATCCGTATGAAAACTTCGATAATGTAACCCAACACGTGAAAAAAATACCAAAAATAAACTTATATCGCTGTGGAAATTATTGACAATAGAGCAAAGCAAAACACAGTTTTATAGAAGACATAAATATCTACAAAAAAGTTTGCGGTACCATATATCTACATATTACAGTTATGTTACAATAACTTATGTTAACATTAAATGGAAACATTGTTTTTTAGAGAACAGGAGAACCTTTGTTTTCTTTCACAAACTTATTTTTTACTTAATCCTTAACCCGTGCAACGCCGGGTACGAACAGCTAGTATGTAATAATTATGCGTTGTTTATACAGTATGTTTGTTACAATAATCTATCATGTTTAACAATTGAGAGAGTAATGGTACAAGGCAGAGTCGAAAAAACCCTTCTCTAGCCAAACGTATGGATCTGGTGAAATCTGCAACCAATAGATCGCTTCAGGAAGCAGTCATGAATTTTACTGCGAAGGAAGAAAATTCTATAGATCAAGCAGATAGTGCTGGATAATTTCGGATGTGGTGTCATTAATATCAAAGACCACTTCTGCTTTGCCAAGATTGTGTCAAAGGAAAAGAAAAACTGCACACACACGAGTACATACTTGTATATTAAGTACCTATCCGTATTTTCTAAATAAAAAATATATATATTTAAATGTACTAATGAGTAAAAAATATTACGATATTGATATAGATTACAGAATCCTGTTGTTGATGTAGGTAAAGCGCACAAGCTTTTATTTGGAGAGTGAAGCAAAAACGTTTTGACCGAATATTTATTTTTTACTTTTTAGTACCTAAATTTAAGTACAAGCGTGGTTTATAATTTTTTTTCCAAATAATTTAATTTTACACTTTTTAATATTATCCAGCCTAAAAATCACTTCGGTAGGAAACTAGCGCCGTCTTTTGGTGAGCTCATTTACTAATTTCCCATATAAAATTTTGATTAATTAATTTTTGATAGATTAATTGATTAATTAGTGAATCTGATAATTGATTCATGTATTATCATCGATAATACATCTGTATAGAATATTTCAGCTCTATTGGACATAGGTAAACGGGTGAATTATCGATTATAATATTCCGCCCAGAAAAACAGGCAAACAGATGAAGCTAATACAATCGTGGTAATAAACTAGCGATTGTGTACGTTGAGCTACGAATAAATCACCGCGCGTTTCCTCGCCAACATTTCTCCCGGATCTCGGAAAATTTTCAAAGAGCTAGTCATTGGCTTCGGGTCAGCGCAAAACAAAGCTAATTAAATATTTGAAATTACATTCACAGCTCTCGGGCGGCGGACCGCATAATTACCGCAGTGTTGGGGAATAGCAATACACCGAATACTAAACACGATACAGAGCTGTGGCTTCACGTTCCACGTACGCAAGCTTCAAACAGTCATCTGGAAATAGCCGCGATAAGTTACACACACGTGCACCCGTAGAATCATCTCATTTCAGTATCCAATTGTTTTAATTCGGTCAGTGGCTGCTCACACCCAGTTTGTGCAATGATTGGAAAGAGGAAGTGAAATTAATGAAATACTCAACAACGTGGCTTTAAAATCATGGCTTTGACGATTATTAAAATATAATAAAATTATTTCTCTCTTTTTTACGCTACAATAGAACATGAAACCCAATTACTGTGTCGTTTCTACTGGATTTCGAAGGCCGCTAAATTTCATTTTATTTCAGTACCAATAAATCGGCGTTTAACTTCTTGAAAAGACATTTAACTTCTTGATACATATACGTATCATACAAATAAATATAGGATAAAAGATAGCAAGCTTCTCCGCCCTGGTCTGAGGTACGTAGACTTTTTTTTATCATTTTATTACCTTAGATCTTAAAAAATATAAAAATATCATGTGAAATGCAAGAAAAAATGGAAATAAATGCAAACGAAAGTTTTACATTTCCTATCAAAACAGCGTCTTTCGCATGGATCCACAAAAAAGTATCAAGCTGAAATAAAGGAACAAGAAACAACGTAATTTGATAAAAAAAAATAATAAGCACAAAAAAATAAAACAAGCAATATTAAAATACTATAAATTATGATAGAATTAATAAAATAAGATTTTTTTAAATAATCACAGTACCTATCTATCAGTAACAATCCATAAAATATGAAACAGTAAAATAAAATATTTAAAAATAATGACGGTAAAGAGTAACAATCTAGAATACAAATTCGTACCAGATGAGAGTAACAAGCAAGGTGAAAATAATTAAAGTTTGTGAAAATGAAGTGAATATGGAGAAAAACAATATATTGGGTCCCTACCTATGAAATTGATCTATTCAATTTAAAACCATTTCAATTTTCAATTTTTCAATATTTTTTATATAACATTTACATTACAAACATAAATATAATTCGTAAATGTTATAAAGTAATTTATAAATATATAAACATACTTACTCACTTACTTACCATCACGCCGTTTCCCCGTGGGGGTAGGTAGAGGGGATAGAGCGCCATACTCTTCTGTCCTGACATACAACTCTCGCCTCATCCACATTCATACATCTTCGCATGCAAGCTCGCCGGTTGTTGAGGCTTCTAACGGGACCATCTTCCAGTATCTGGTTGATCTGGTCATGCCACGTCTTCCGCGGTCGACAGTAAACATCGAATATATAACATCGAAATATATAAAAATCGATAAATATTAGAAAACGGCAATATCATAGGTAAGGACCTAATATATTGTTTTTCTCTTTTTCAAAATAAAATATTGAAATTACATTTCTTGTTATTTATAGCTATATTTATATGCAACCAATCAACTTATCTTATCTTCTATTTTTATTTATATAAATAAACTGTAGTATAAATATACACATAGGTACATGTATGGAAGTAAATTATCGTTTACTTTGATAATATTCGTTAATACGATAAAAATAGTTATAATAGGTAAACACAACGCTTCATACGTACGAATATAATATAATAGGCTACATTTTAGCAAATGGATTGAATTGTATACCTACTCCTAGTAATCGATCCAGATGACAAGAATAATAATCATACTTAGTAGGTATATTCATTAAGATTTATTGTTTCCTTCTTATTCTATAACTTGTCTACTTTATGAACGTTAGCTATCTTATTGTTAGAATGTGGACTTTCCGAACCTAAAGTCTTTAATTCCGTGGCCAGCAATCTTTCCTTGAAATTCAGGGTGACTCATGATTCATGATATTCCCGCAATATTATAATTCTTACAGTAATGAATTCTCCAAACAGTTTACAGAAATTTAATTTAAATAATATAAAATTTCATAATAGTAAATAATATAATTACCTACTAAAAAAAGGGAACAGTTCAGTTTATTTTCGGAAAAAATGTGTAGATCCCTATTTATTAAACTATCATTAATATATGTTTTTACAAATTCACGTCGTATAATTGCAAGAAAGTAAATTTAATAAAAGTGTATTTGTAATAAATATTTATTTATTTAATGTTTATGGAAGACCAACAGCACAAAAAAAAGCATAGAAAACATTGATACAATATAGATGGCCAATTACAGGTCTCCACATTTAGAAATATTTCAGTAATGATAAATATTTATGATATACTAAGGCATATTAATTATATAGAAAGAAAGAATAAAAAATTTAAACAAACAGAAATATGTAATTTATGATTTAATATATAATATATAAAGACAATTTCTTATTTATTTGTTTTACTTCACACGTCAAGTAACAACCCCTGTTCTCAAAAAGCGTTGGTTAATTTACAACGACTCGGTTTAAAAAAGCGTTCATTAATGAATAATTCTTTTATTTTCAGATTCCTTCGCACGCTTAATTTGGAAACATTCCGAAAAATGTCTTTCAATAATTTTCCTTCACAGGTTGAGGGCAAAAAGATATATTTGAAACATTTCGAGGGGCCGATCTCAAAGCCAGGTTGGCCAAATAAAAATTCGCGTGCGGTTCACACTTTAACGACCCATAAATATTTTTAGCATTTTGGAATTCTTCGGTTTGTCCGTTTTGATTTTGTGGGCGATGCGGTTCGATAAAAGACGTTAAAACGCTCTAAAAATCTTCCGTCACATACTAAATCCACAAATCACATTCTGCGGTTCAAACATTTTCAAATTGTTACTCTACGGTCAAAAAATGTTAAAATGCAATCCAGATTGTGTTTTCTTTAACGTGGATCAATAATTCAGAGAAACGCAATAGAATAAATAAAAGTAGATTATAAATACACTTTCTGTCGAGTAATATTTATCTATCTGACGTATATCTTTCTTACGAAATAACTAGTTATTATTTTACGATGTAATTTAAAATATCTGTTCAAATTTTTTGTCTGAAACTTAGTGGAAATTCATTTTTAAATTTGCTAAATATGAATTGAAAAATACTGTTTTATTTTGACTTAAAACGTTACTATTATAGATTCCAGAGGAGCAGTCCCTCTAATCATCAGGTATAGTTATTAATTTATCTATGGATCACATGTTATTATTAACTATACCTGATGACGACAAGGACTGCTCCTTTCGAAATTACATATACCTAGTACTAATAAATAACTCATATATTGTGTCTATAGTTCAAATTTTACATAAAAATTATATTTTAAATTAAAATATTGCATTGCGAGCCGACTGCAAAATCATTCTATTTGTATTTTGGAACAAGTTTTTAAAATAGCATTTTTCTTTTCACTTCTTCTTTATGTACCTATAATAGCGACTGTGTAATTATATATCTAATATGAGGAATAATAATTTTTAACACATAAACACTCACTTCAAGTAAAACTTCAAGGATTACACTAACAATAAAGTTGAACATCGTATACCTACTGATAAATATATTTTGCAGGATACAATTTCTTATAATAATCACATTAATAATTGTGTTTTACTCGAGTACAAGTGCGGTGAAATTGTTTAGCATATGAAGTTATTTATTATTTGAAATTATTATTATTGGATAGTTATTGAATGGTAATTGATTTATTTTAGACGTATTATTGAAAAATCTAAACAAGCGTCGGAATAGAATTGTAGCATAGTTTTAAATAATTAATAAATTCTCTGCGCGTACGTATACATTCAAATGCATTTTATTGCTAGCGATTAAATAGATAACAAGAACATTCACAGGTGATACGAAGGGAAAATTCGCCGACATTCGTAGACGTCACTAATAGTAGGTAGGTAGGCCACCGGATCCGACATGGACGCCTCGGCCGTTTTTATGGTTCTTAGACCAACTGGAATTACAGAAACTTATGTTTATTTGGGGGGAGGCGTTCCGAACCAATTACGTGCGTTTACACCTCGATAAGTAAACAGATATGGCCGCTAATGGACGATACGCTTGATGAAAATACTTCTGTTGCCGGCGAGCGAGTTTCCCGCCTTGATTCAGGCGGTTGATATTCTAATTTTGAAAGTGAAATCGCGGCTCCTTATGCTAATGATGCCGCACCATTTTTTATTGCAAAGGGTTGGTGCCGTAAAGGTTTATGAGCCTCACTTGCGCTGATAACGTAATTCATTCAGAATGGCGAGAAATGCGACCAAATAAAAGTTAATAGGAGATAACGAATCAACTCTGAAACGAACACTGAATCGAGTAGTTAAGATATTATTAAAAAAAAAACAAAACCTGTATGTGATGTGTATTTAATTAAACATGTACAAAGTTACCTACATGATTGACACATTTGTTTTAACTAAAATACACCAACAAAATTCAATAAAGTTCACTAACATGTGGTTTAACACTTTGATGAAACGTTAAATGTTTTTTCAATTTACGTAAATATATTCAGCATAATTAAAATCTTCAAATTATGAACATATATTAAGCAACTTCAATCATTTCTAATATCAGCGTCAAAGAACTTATCACCCCGACCTATGTACGTATCAAACTGGCGGGGTAGGTACGTCTCGCATTGATTTAACCCCATCCCGGACCAAAGGGTTAACAGCTGACGCTTAATGGAAGTACAGTACAAAAAAACGATTTTCGGGTCGATGTAATTTTGCATGTGTTAGAGTGAGATGACAAGACATAAATTGAATTGGCATATATTTATGTTGAAATCTAACCCTTATCATATTGTTGAAGGGAGAACGGGGGCAAGAGAGATGTACAGAATGTTCATGTATGGCGTATACCAATATTCTAATTGTAATTTTAACATTCATAAAATGTATTCGTTAAAAAACTTTTATAAAGGCATGTACACAATCCAATCAGATTATTTTTCTTATTAGATATAAGAATTTTTATATACATATGTTTCAAAGATTAATAATTATTAATAAATCTGATTTTTGATGCATGTGCTTAGAATGATAACAGGTAATCAAAAAATTAAAATAAAAGTCATTCTCTTTAATTTTTATACCTAACCACGGAAATATGGATTATTATGTAAAAATTCAATTCTCAATAAATTGTTTAATATTCCAGATATTTTACTCGAAGACTTGATATTTTTGATTAATTTTTCATTATTCACGAAGAAGAAAATCAAAACTCTTAAAATAATTCATTCAACGTGTTTTATGTACACGTATGAAAAGGCAGAAAAATCGACACTAATTTTCCAAAACAGAGTAAATATAATAACAAAATCTATTCCATATCAATCTTGCGCTTAAGGATTCTAGAACGATTATAGTATGAAATACAATGTAATTCGCAATTTTGAATGTTTGTGTATTTTTATGTTGTTTTAAACTATTTAACTACATTTTAAGTGGCTTACCTATTAATGAACATGAACGTTTCCGTAAAATCTTGCCTAAGAAACTTCTATGCAAAAATTTTAAAACAGCGATTTAACAAGGAAGCAATCTATCTTTGAATTTAAGTTGTTTTATCACATACCCATTTTTACAAAAAATATTTTTGTAAACAGGTACGTAAAAAATATGCGTAAACACGCTTTTTCTTAGTTGGCAGAATAAAAACCTTAAAGGTTTAGTAAAATATCTATAAAACCAGCAAAAATCGGTTAATATATTTCCATTTTTCCTGTTAAGCGAATATTCTAGTCACGGACTAACTCGCGATAAGGCCTTGATATTATTAAAATCATTTTTTAACTACAAGATAACTTTTTCCTCATTTTTTGGATGAAAACTCCGCAAATTTATGTTTGCTCGAAATTTGTGTCGTTACTTCGGTAATCGACATTTTGTAAAAAGGATTTTAAATGTGTTTTCCTTTATAAATGATGGCGAACATTTTTTTATAAATTTTATGTCAAATCATCACGTAAAGCAAACCAATTTATTCTTACTTTCCCTCCAGGAATCTTTTTACTTTGAACACACAATCTGAATATTTAGCTCGACTCTGTATACCACGCGGTACTGTTCATTTATTAATTATTAAATGTGTGACGGAGATCACTGAAAATTATTTTACGTGGAATTATTATGTATTATGATAAAACTTTAACATACTTATTTGGTGAACGTGTTAATAAATTGGTACATCACATATCATTTGTGGTTTATTATCGTTTCCAGGAATAAATATCGTTTTATAAATGTATTATTTACTTTATTAGTAGAGAGGGGGGGAAAGGTGTTTCAATATCTCAGGTTTTATATCTATATACAAGTTTTATCTCTATATCTCTATATATTCAATTATGTAGATATATTGTACTTTGTATTAATGAGTACCGACATGTTTTTTGACAGAGAAATGGACGTACGTTGCCTTTGGTATTTTTTGGTGGATGGACTGTTGAAATGCTCGAGTAAAAAAATTTAATTTGGAAAACTATTGCGCACAGATACCCGTCATAAAAAGTAATCGCACACTACATACATCTAGACTGTAGGTACATACTCGTAAATGATACTGGCAATAAGCTTTCTATTTATGCAACCCTGCTCCAATGCAACTAATCAGTACCTTAAATACCGCTATTTCATGTCGGATAACGTCACCAAATTCATTGATTAATATGACATATCTTTAAAGATTTCAGCTATTTAATGAGGACAAAGCTTATATAAGCATATACATACCACGTGTCTCGATTAAATAGCTGAAATATTGAATTGTGAATAATTTCAAGATTTTTTGTGTTTATTTAAAAGAATGACAAGAGTGCATCTAATGAAACAAAAAAAATTCAACTATGTAAAAAGAGTTGAAAAAAATTACGCTAAATATTTTATGATATATAAACAATCACTGTTATAATATGAATTGTAAGATAACGAACTTGCCGACTTGGAAATATTTTTTATGATTAAGGATAATTGTTTATTTTATAATATTATTGAGAAAAAAATATCTCTAAGTCCGTATAGACATATGAGCAATTTTCTAAATTTGGTAATTTATTAATTGAATATATAATTTAGTTAGTATCTTTTTAGAAAGATAAATGTATTCAAAATATATGAAACCTAATAAAAAAAATTAATTTGATACATTTCTATACAAAAAATGTTACCAAATACAAGATAAGTAATTAGAAGAATTGCTTTTTTTGTCGATGCTGAATTTCGCTCGTATTGCCAGAGGATCGCCTTAAATACTATCATCAATCATCATCATCTCATCCCCTTGTCCTAGGTCGGGAGCTCAAGACTCGACAAGGTGCTTCCATATTCCACTGTCTTGTGCTGCTTCCGTATGAGTTAACCAGTCCTCGTTTTTTTTACTCTGTCGCTAAAACTCTTCCATTAAATTTTGGATTTATAAGGATAATAACTCTTGATTTTGCGTTAGACGCTTCATCAACCCCGGAATAGTACATTTGCCAGTAAATCTTATCAACTCTTTGAAATAAATTAATTAGTATTTAGTGCAGATTGGTTAATATTTTTTATATTTCGAAAAACACAATATTTATGGAATTTATGTCTGGCAAATTATTAGAATTCTATTTAATTCAGTCGAAAGGGCTTAATAAATTCTAAACTAGGACCTACGCTCTTCATTTCCCCCAGAAAGAACAATTTATTTTCTAAATCAAAAAAACAAATACAAAACTTCGAAAATCGAAAGCCAATTCCAAATGCCTACTTTCCCATAAAATGTAAAGGCTAATAATGGATGGCCTCTCGAATGAGATGTATCCACGCAATTAGTTGGAAAATGAGACAGTTTGCGCACTGGAACACGTTCCCGGCTCCGAACACTTCCTTGGAATAACATAGTGCCTATTACAAATTGCGAGTAATAGGCCCCAACTCGAATACGAAACTAAGATGTTAATTTTCAATGAATACACAACCGCGATATAACAAGAGACAGAGATTTGCAAGCTGAATCCGAGAAATTTTTAGGATTTTTCATGAAGGGATGTTACTAGAATTGCCGCGACGGTGGACGAATTAGGCCTGAAAATAGTTCACTAGTTTACCGCGGAGCTTTGAGGGCGCCATCGTACGGAAAACGTAAATAAATTTAATAAAATGTTTAAATATTTTTTCACAAGAATTACTTTTAATAAGTATTTATAATTATTTTTAACTGAATAAAAATTACCCACTGTTTTTCTAGTATTTTAAAAACAATTGATATAAGTACATCGCCATCTCTTGGCGAGTAGCAAAACTAAATGCGCCGATCCTTACGCGAACTGCGCGCTACCTGCATTATCGGCGAGGGGTAGTTTAAGGGTTGTCAAAACAAAATATATTTATTTAATATTTAATGTTAATAATAAATTTTCAATATTGTATTCTGGCGTGGTTAGAAAAAAGGGATTTCTGTTAATTACAATACTACGTACCTACTAAAATAATTTAGGTTACAATAACTTAAATGATTATCCCAATGTTTAATGCACGTGCACTATGGTTATTCAAAAGATAATAATTGTACGTTTGGGATAAGTTTTTTTATCATCCTTACGAAGTTTAGTTATTAATATATTTTTATTAAAATTATACATACCTTTATACAGGGTTATTAAGAAAACATCAATAACCTCGCAAGACTATATTCCTGCCTTGATTATGAGTCGAAAATGTTCAAGCAACAATGACGTAATCTCATTACTTATGAAGATTTGCGACATCAAAGTTTGCATTATTTCAATATTTCTGACTTACTTTTTGTAAAACATTTGACTCTCCTTACAGTAACTTATATCGAATATGAAAAATTCATTCCCTTTAATCAAATAAAATAATAAAAACCTTCGAATTCCAATTGAAAAACTTTCTAATTGGAATTTTGCAGAGTTTTTATCATTTTATTTAACTTGTATTGAAACGAATGAATTTTTCGTAATCGACATAAGTTAATGTAATGATAGTCCAACGTTTTACAAAAAATAAGTCATAAATATTGAAAATATCCAAACTTTGATATCGCTTATCTCCATTACTATTGATATTAGGTCATGGTAGCTTGAACATTTTCGACTCATAATTCATAATCAAGGCAGGAATAGGTCCTGCGAGGTTATCAATGTTTTCCAAATAACCCTGCTTATATTATAATTATAATTTTCGAAACCAGTTGTATAAATATATACTCAAAAGTGGTTATATAGAAATAATATTAAAGCAGAGAAATGTTTTTATAAAATCATTATTAATTTTATTACAACATTTCTCGCCTATTTTTAAACATTCCGACGGTTCTTACGTAGGTATACTGTCGAATCTGCAAAAATTCTTTTTCCTTTTTTTTTCTCTTTAAACCTCAAATAAAGCATGTAACTACTCAAGGAAAAATTAACCATTTTTTAAGTTTATCCGAATATATTATATATAGAGTAAATCGGATCGTTTATAATAATACAACCGAAATCAATTTTTTGCATATTCGACAATAAATATACATTGGGACCGTCGATACTTGTCTACCATTTTGACCGACGATGTTTTTTTCTGTTTGTTTATAGTTTTTGGTTGTTTAAAGTAGGTATCGTATTGGCACCATCCCCAAACGTGTGGTATATTTTTATTATTAAATTAATTTAAAATATCTATAATTGATTGCGGTCATAATAATAATAGATATCCCAACAAATAAACTATCATTCCATTCAAATGCGCAATCTACGCTTTACACATCCAGTGAAACGTCAAAAATTCATCTACTGCCATTGTTGATTTAATGAAATTTAATAAAATAATGTAAAACCGTGGTTAATATTTAATATGTAGGTATTCACGATTATCTATTGAATGGTGTTTACATTATCTGTTAGCTTGTACAATGTTCTATTGCTCAATAATGTGTTAAAATATTACATACGTTTTTATTTAAATTTGAAAGAAGCGTTTATTTTGTTTTGAATATATGTAATAATATGTTTGAATGCAAAAACTGTATAACCTTTTACATACTTATTTCTTCATAATTTTTATACATAAGTATAATAATTATACGTAAATATGTATACGTATAAATTTCTCCTAAAGCATTAAATTTAATGAGTCAGTTCATAGTCTACCCTCAAGTACCGATAACGGTTTGCGGTGTCAAAGCAAACATTTTCGATTAGCCAATCTTACCATATATATATGGTAAGATTTGCCAATCTAGCAGATATGCCAATCGCACTATAGATGATAAATAATCAATGTGTAAACGCGCCACTTTCGCGCTTAATTCGTTAATGTGTCGCATCAATATTCTTACTATTCTCAAACTAAACCAAGATCCTGTGCTATGAAAATAGGACTAAATTGCTGGTGTTCTGGAATGGGTCTTAAACCACCGACCACCAGATCAATAGGCGAGAATCTGAACGTAATGTTCCATTAAATAACAATTTTTAAAATTTCGTTGCAAGATAAACATTCTAAATAAATAGTATACAAGTAATTTCGTAAAAAATAAATACTATACAACTTTTTTTTTTTTTTTTTTTCTTACTAATCTAAATAACCTTACTAATCTTACTAACTAATCTAAACCCACACCTTTTGAAATCTTCACTGTCCACATCGGTATCGGTATCTATATCATCGATACTTTTTTATAAATATCGTCTCGGCAAAAGTGTATATAGATGCATCCCTAATAAAAAGCTATTAACCGTAATATTTCACGAGACTTATTACAATAACAACGTGCTTAGCCTGGCAAGAAACTTACCAATGATTACAGTTCCGACGGTCATAGATCAGACTTCGGAGGTCAGAAGGTATCGTTCAGCACATAATTTACATTTACCAAAGCATAAACGTAAATTATTTAGGTACTACGAAATCAAAATTTAAATATGCTTTATATGGACTACTCGCATAAGCAAGCATTCAGACCGCCAGGCTTACCTGAAGTATGAAACCTCTACTCTAGCCCTCATATTTATTAACTGAACATAGAAATTAAATCAGCAAATTGCATGCTTATTCGTAGAAATTAAATTACACATTAAATTTATCTGTAACAACAATCCAAAGAATGCTATTGAACCGGCAGCGCAGCGATTGAATAGTATTTTTGAAAAAAATATTTTAGCAGCAATTTTATATAATAAGAGCTTCGAACATTCTATCGCTGAAGCGTTAACAAAAATAATTGTGACAAGTTTTTTGTATTTATCTCAGACACACCTTAGTGGAATATTGATACTTTTGCTTTAATATCCCTCAAATTATGAGTGCAAAAGGATAAGAAATTCTATTTTTTCTTCGGTCACAATCCTAGGATTGATCTGCATCAAGCACTCGATTTCTCCACTCCTCTCTATCATTTGCCACTTTCTTAATAAGAATGTGAATACTCCAAGTGGAAAAAATATAGTTGGTAAGACATGTTGATCATACTGGATTCTGCTTTAAATACTGTGACATTTAATTATCCTATGTTTTTCAATCTCTGCCTCGAAATGAGATAAATAATATTATACAGTCATTGTCGGTCAGATCAGTGAGATATCGAAAGCTTTTAAGTTTTTTTCAATTCATATGTCAACATTATCAAATGTCAAAAGTATGGTGTACTTAATAAAAAATCTGATATTCCATATTTAAAATATATAAATAAACCATTTCAATTTAACATGAAAGTAATTTAATTATCACGTTTTTTACATTTTACCAAAATGAAATTTTATTTATAACAAATGTATGGATAATTGTAAGTCATTGAATCTTGAAAAATATTTTTAAATTAGATACCTACAGTTAGCTAGTACACTTTAGTCTTTTAATGCCAAACCCCTTCCAAAGACCACAAAACTTGGATATAAAATAATAAGTGGATTTCTGCCGTGACCTAATATCAGTTAACGAGATAAGCGACATCAAAGTTTGCATTTTTTTAAATGTTTTGGACTTACTTTTCGCGAAACTTTAGACTATCATTACAGTAACTTATATCTAATATAAAAATTTATTCCTTTTAAAACAAGTCAAATAAGATGATTAAAACCTTCAATTCCAGGTGGAAAATATTCCAGTAGGAATTTTTCAGGGTTTTTATTATTTAATTATTTTTTATTGAAACGAATGAATTTTTCGTAATTGATATAAGTTACTGTAATGAATAAATATTTCTGAAGTATTTTTTGTAGATGTTAGACTATCATTACTGTTACTTATATCAAATATGTAAAATTCATTTCCTTTAATACAAGTCCAATAAAATAATAAAAACTTTCGGATCCAATTGTAATTTCTGCAGGGTTTTTATTTAATTTGTATTGAAACGATTTAATTTTTCATAATAGATATTGTAATGATAGTTCAACATTTGTAAAAAATTTGTCATAAATATTGAAAAATAAATGCAAACTTTGATATTGCAATACACAACAACTATTGATTGTTTAAACATGTTTGTCTCATAATCAGGGCAGAAATCCACATTATATTATTAATTAGTTTTTGTACTAGCTCTGTTACTCCCTGTATATACACACAATAAATAAATTTTATATAACATTACGTTCGAAAGATATTTTTTGGATAGGTAAGTTAAATAACTAAACAATTTTGAAAGTGCATGGACCACCCTAGTGCTGTATGACAATGGCGATGATTATAAAAAAACTTAATTAATTCAATTGGTTGTTAGAACAATATTCTTTTTGGATTACAGGCGGTTATTCTACGGTGCCATTTAATTCGGCCACTCTGCTCGGCGTCCGCATAATGGATTATTATTGTATGGCGCTCATTATTCCCGATGTTATGTTGTATTTTCGTACCTAAACTACAGGGTGTGTAAATAGATATCTCTGATTATTAATAAAATGACAAATTTTCTTCAAAATATCTGTTATATAAAAAAATGAAATTTCAATCAATGTAAATTATTTTAGTTAGGAAAAACAAAATATTCATACTCGATCAGAAATTCTCACTAGAATCGTATTCCAGTGAGAATTTTCTTATTTTTAATATCGTCTTAAAATAATAATCTAAGTAGTTTTTTCAGGGCATCGTGGTCAAAAATAATCATATCAATGGCGACTTATATAGCATAAATGTGAGGTATAAAATCAAATGCAACAATATCCAAAAAAAAAAAATTAATGCAGTCATTGGGGAATACTAATTTAGAATGTACTGAATTCGAAATTCGTAGGAAAAATTGCCTATAAATTTAAAGGAAACATCATTTTGGAAGAGCACAAATACAAAAACAATAGTATTTTTTTTTAAAGGAAAATTAAATATTGTGAAAAAGGTCCCAGCTTGTAGAATTATATTATATGTGGGGTATAAAAGCAAAAGCAGCAATATCAAAAAAATATAAAAATGTTCTGAATGCATTTACCTAGGGTTACTAATTTAAAATATACTAAATCAAGCTTTTATGTATCAATTCCATCCAAAACTACGCTTCCTATAAATTTTTAGGCTATATTTCCTATAAAATTTCGAATTCGGTATATTATAAATTAGCAATCCTAGATGAAAGTATTTTTTTGTTTTTTTTTAGTTGTTTAGTTAGACCATAGAAATGAAAGCGGCGACTTATGTGAATTATAATCAGCCAGTGAAATAAATTAAACGAAGCGAAAGAGAGTACCTACCGAATATTCGACAGCGAATAAAAGTGATAAGACAAGGCGAATATTCTAAAGAACTTAATAAAATGACTTTGGTCATAAAAAAAAAAAAAAAATTTATTTATGCCGAATTCAAATTTACATATCTTTCTTCTCTATCATATTTTTCTTTTAACTCGAGTACGATTTTTGGAATCGCCACTCAACTAGCCCTTGGACACGTTCTTGAGTGTCCGTGTAGTTTTGTAGATGTGTAACAGTTATTTAAAATCATATGTCAAACATAACAACAGATAAAAACATGAAATACATAATAATAATAAAATATAATAAAGAGAAGAGGAAAAAGTAAGACTAATTTATGTCTAGTTTTTCATTTGTCCCACTGCCGCGATCCCGTGACAATGTAAACATTTTAAGTTCAACTTTTTTTTTTAATACGAAATATTCTCAAGCTCAATGCATAATTAATATTTGTCCTTGATATTAATTTTTATTAAATGATAAATAGTGATCCATTCGTCTCAGCATTTCTTAATCATTTTAAGTTTTTATGTCTTATTTTTCTTCATGCCTGGAAGGATTCATTAATTTTTCTCATCGATCCTTCCTGCGATGTTTTAAATACTTTACAAAGCTAAATTTCAGGAATATAACCAAACTCTTTAAGGTTTAATCAGTGAAGTACTCAGGCTTAAGAACGAGAGTAGGCTTTTCTACAAAAACCTAAATAGCACGAGAGCTGAGTTTAAACCAAAAATAAATAAATGTTCAAGTTTTTTGTTTGTAACATTGCGGAAATTCATTTAAAATATTTAAAAAAATGAGGGTAAACAACACTGTTTTAATTAATTAGTGTATATTATAGATATCTCACAGAGACGAAACTGTATTAATTATGGGAAAGTAGGTATAGAAGTCATTTGGGTGTAACAGGACTTATGACCTGTCTTTTGGTAGGCTTAAGTGATCACTTTACACAATTGTAACATTCGCCATTTCCACCCATGATAGAATATACCATGCTTATTCATTTTTTGGAAGTTGTATATATGTTCAAATTGCGTGAAGCTTGTGTGATATATCTATAATATACACTAATTGATTAATAATGTCTCTGTGACATAAATCCAGCACTGTTCTGAAAGATTTGAACAAACTCAAAATATTCTGAACACTGTTTTATTCCACTATATTTATTTTCAATTGTTAGAACATTTTCGCGATTTCTCCCATTGTCAATAACAACACGTTTACAACTAAATTAAAAATAATTCGAGACAGAATTTATAGGGATTGGGTGGGTGTAATGGTGGTGGGGGTCGGGGGCGGGGTCAGAATGGATAGGAGTGGAGAGATTATGGGTAGTATCTGGATGTTAATTACATTTCTATTATTTATTTAATTATTATTTATTTCTAAAATCTCCAAGATATGCATTCTTCTTCCTTTATTGCACCCATATAATAATTTCGAATCAAACTTATGTCCCTCTATTCTGGCATGCTCTGCCATTTCTGAATTTAAACTAAAGTTTAAACTAAAAAAAAACATCGGAAAAAGTGGGAGAAAAATAAAGGAAAGACTTGAAGAGCATAAAAGAGCCGTAAAAAACATTAGCGCTCCACGGGGTGAGACAAGGAGATGGATTGGCCTGTCTCTTATTCAACATAGCCTTAGAAAAAGTTATTCGTGACTCAGGAATTGAGAAAAGAGCAACGATATTTGACAACTCTGTGCAACTATTAGCTTACGCTGATGATATCGACATAATTGCGAAAATTCCCAATGCCTTCATAAATCTTGAAAGTTCTCCCAAAAACATGGATCTCATAGTAAACCAGCAGAAGATCAAATACATGGCCGTAGGATGCACCCAACAAATCCCAACTCTCTCATGTGGAAGTCAAAAATTTGAAACGGTACCAAGATTTACATACCTAGGATCCCTGATAACAAGCAACAATAATACTACAGAGGAGATCCAGAAGCGCATAGTGAGTGCAAATCGCTGCTTTTTCCGCCTACAAAAGCAGATAAAATCCAGACTGCTGTTCAGAAACACCAAGATATTTGATCAATGAAAAACGCTTATTAGGCCAGTGCTCACGTACGCAGCTGAGACGTGGGTACTAACTAAGAGGAATGAGCGAGCACTGGACGTTTTTGAAAGGAAAATTGTGATCTTCGGACCGGTTCTAGAAAATGGACTTTGGCGCAGACGTTTCAACAATGAGCTCTATATTCTGTTTAAGGAGCCAAACGTTACACAATTTATAAAACTGGAAAGACTTCGGTGGCTGGGTCATGTGGAGAGAATTTCCGAGCATCAACCAAAGTCCCTGCTGAACTCAAGGCCAATAGGGCTAAGGGGCTTAGGAAGGCCAAAATTAAAATGGAGTGACAACGTCCTCAAAGATATCTCTGTCTTAGAGCTTCGGAACTGGAGAGAGCTGGCACTAAACCGAGATGAGTGGAGGAAGATTATTGAGGAGGCCAAGACCCACCAAGGGTTGTTGTGCCAAGAGTGATGAGTATCTAAAAGTATCATGTCCGTGACTGCAGTCTCTACAGAGAGACATCCATCTCTTGACGTCATCTTGGTTGTTGATCTCTTGCTTGATCTTATTCGCCCATCTACGCCTTGCTCTTCCTTCTCTTGATCTTCATGTATAATATGAGAGCTTTGTGCGTATTGTGAGGATATTATTCTTTCATATAAATATTTTATTTTGATTTAATTACCAAAAATGCTAGTTATCTACCGCTTATTTCAATCTACGCACAATACTCCTACCTTGTACTGAACATGTAATAAATATGGACTTGTAAAAAAAAACAACATTATTTATGAATGATGATGATGAATGTACGATTAGGGTTGATGATCCTGGAATCACGAATTCTGGGAACCCCAACATTTTTTTGTTCCCGCAATTTCAGGATTGAAAAACCCCAATCCCGAGAAAAATGTTTAAAAAGTATGTGTAGGGACCGTTTATGTGTTTGATTAGGAATTTAAGACTGATTTCGTTCCTATTCTTGATGAATGAGAAATAATTCAAACAATCAGCATTCTTTATATTGCTTTAATAATTATATTTATAATCTACAAAAATATAATTGAATGCTTAATATTATGCAAATAATGAATGTTATATAAATTACGTACTTATTCAGTTTAATTAGTGAAAAAAATTTAATAAATAACATGTCTTGTACTTTAAACTACATAAGCCTCGGCGCTTCATGTTTGTTTTGAAGTTTTTACCAGTGCGACGTTGGCGGCGGAGCCACAGTATGGCAGGCGTGGATGACCGAGCGAAATATTAAGCGAAACACTTACTTACGTGCGATAATTGAACATAGTATTCTAGCAAGTGATAAAAGTGTTTCACTGACAAGTGATTTATTGATAAATGGTATGAATTAAAGAAAAGTGATTAAATTCGGGTCCAGTGACTTTGTGAATTAATTATAATCAAACATAATAATTTCGTTGTCTCTCCGCCTGTCTGTCTGTCCGTCCGTAACGTCCACGGCCAAAAAAATTGAACTGCCGGAGATTGGGCTTGAACCAATGCAGCAAACCCGAACCGGCTGCTACAAATAATTAAATACTTATTCTTTAGGAAACGGCATGTAAAAGTACCGTCATTTTGACGGGTTACAGCTAGTAATTAATAAATCGATAATTGATTTTCAGTGTTTTCATTTGCATCCACAGCCACGTCCCGTGAAAAGACATAAATAAAATTACTTTTAAAATAACGAAAATAATATTACTAAAATAAATTCCGCTTGTATTTACTAACTTTCCTAGCGTCTTGTGCACTTTGTTGGCTTTTTTCCACGTCTCGGCCATCTATCGCCGGGAGGTTGCGCGGTGGAAGACCAAAGCGAAACGCTCCATACAAACTGGCTGAATGCAAAATGCAAGGAAATGCATTCCTTTATTTGTGTCCATTGTACTGGCCCGCCTTTGAATTAAACTAACCGAGTCATAATGTAATAAGCGGAAAAAACGCGGACATTAGCGGCGCAGCGCTATTTAAACCGAAAACGGCAAAAAAGGCCGAATTAAATAAGTCTCATGAAAAACGTGTGCTCGTTTTCGTGGAAAATAGACATTTGTGTTAACCGGGCGGCGTATATTATACCAGTGTATGATAATGAAAAAACCCACCTAGTTTATTTGCACCAGAAAAACAAACTTTTTTGGTGTTAATGCTAACGCTAAATTTAAGTACTTCCTTTAGTAAAGCAACATATAGGTATTTTTTTTTATTATTTTGTATAACATATATTGATATAAATAGACCCACAAAATATACTAAGTTGTGTAAAGCGGAACTGTCGATAAAGTTATTTAATTAATTTTACAAGCAAAATCAATATTATTGTATTTTTGAAAATACATATATATATAAACTTAAATTCTAAAAAGGAGTTAAAATCTAAAATAATTTTCAACCGTATTCTAGTGTAACGTTAACAATGCGGAAGAATGTCATATACAAATATAAAGAATATTGCTTGTTGTTGTTGTTGTTGTTGTTGTTGTTGTTGTTGTTGTTGTTGTTGTTGTTGTTGTCGTTGTCGTTGTCGTTGTCGTTGTCGTTGTCGTTGTCGTTGTCGTTGTCGTTGTCGTTGTCGTTGTCGTTGTCGTTGTCGTTGTCGTTGTCGTTGTCGTTGTCGTTGTCGTTGTCGTTGTCGTTGTCGTTGTCGTTGTCGTTGTCGTTGTCGGTGTCGTTGTCGTTGTCGTTGTCGTTGTCGTTGTCGTTGTCGTTGTCGTTGTCGTTGTCGTTGTCGTTGTCGTTGTCGTTGTCGTTGTCGTTGTCGTTGTCGTTGTCGTTATCGTTATCGTTATCGTTATCGTTATCGTTATCGTTATCGTTATCGTTATCGTTATCGTTATCGTTATCGTTATCGTTATCGTTATCGTTATCGTTATCGTTATCGTTATCGTTATTGTTATTGTTATTGTTATTGTTATTGTTATTGTTATTAGTTAATACGCGAACAAACTAACACATACATTCATCACTGCCTGACTACATAGACTGGGCAATGAGTACACTGTAGACTTATAATTGTTTATTTATTATTATTTATTTATTTATTTAAGTTTATTTTAATTGTGATTTTTATTTTTATTTAATTAAACAATTAATACATAAAATATCTACATTTTTCGAGAACAAAGTTCTCATCTTCAGGATACCTAGTATACTAAACTTAAATATAGTTTTATCTTGCGAAAGGATTAAGAAAAAAGTTATAAGAGGAATTAGAAGAATTAATTAGGAAATTCATGGTCATCAGAAAGGGAATAATGGCTAAGTGGAAAAATATTCAATATCGTAAGTAGTTTATGGGAATGACAAATTTCAACCACAGGCGGTAGTAAAAATACAACTCACTTTTGATACAATATGTGCCAATTAAACAGATACACAACTTCCAAAAATTTGATAGATGTGTTTGTCTATCCGAATTGGTGATCTTTGCATTGTTTAAAGGGTCACTTAATCCAGCGGTACGATAGTCGTATGTCCTAAAGACTTCCTTACCTACTTTCCTATATAAAAAAATAACTTCATCTCTATGAGACTTCGTATACATAATACGTCTTGATTAATGATATCCCCCCAGGAATGAAATCTAGTATAATGTTCTTGAAAATTTTGAACATACTCAAAATATTACTTACAAAAATTTACCTTAATAATAATTACATAGGTCATTTTTTTCTTCTAAATTTGATATTGACTCATGAGTAATTTATATATCTATGAATATAGGAACACTGGTATTTTAATGTTCAATATTCAGAAATCTTTGGTGTTGACAATTTTCGAAATTGCTAATTGAAAAAGTTCTGAATGGCGTATTTTTTCGTTCATGTTAAACTAACATATTAAATATTTCAGTTTTGTAATTTTCCTTGTTTAATAAAAACAACTGTAAGTTTACACAATTAAGTAATATGTAAGTAAACCTTTTATCGTATAATTCTTTAGAATATTTCTTTAATAATAGAAAGTTTTTAATTTAATATTATTTAGATTGTACACTGTTATTATCTTTGCTTGAAATTTTATTCTATTTTTTCTCTATACTATATTCATTTTTTAATTATTTACTTATGTTCACTTTTTTTTTATTGTTGTCCCACATAAATTACTATGAATTATTGTAATGATACTCCTCTCCTACTTGTAGAAGAGAAATACCATTGCAAAAAAACTGTAAAAGAGTAAGTCCCTCTCCAGACACAAGAGTTAGTCTCTTTTTGACAGGTACAGCGAAAAAAATTAAATAAAGCTGTATGTAATATTAAATAAAAAAAACAGTAGGTACTTCATGGAATAGGAAGGATAAATATAATATTATAAATAAAATAATTAACACATTGTTCATTTAATTTATGAAATGTGCTACAAAGAGAATTTTTAAAATTAAAAAAAATAGTATTATAAGATTAATTATCGCAAAACCGCAAAAAATAGAAACAGCAAGACGAGATTGGTCGATAGGTACAATATAATATAATGAAAAAATGCAAACCAATTTAATGTTTTGGAAGATTAAATTGGTTTGCAAGATACCTGAAGAAAATTTGTGCATTTGGCCTTTTTTTCAATAGAGATATGAATACGGAATACACGTCGTATCGATATTTTCGCGGGTCGTGGCCTTGAGAGACAAACGAAAACACTGGAAATTAATTAATCTGAAAGTAACAAAAACAGTTAAGAGTGGCTGTTTTCAATATAATATAATTAAAACACATTTATATTACACGCTAACTTTTAAATGAGAATTTATTCTCGTGTTTAAAAGTGGGGGGCATTGTCATATACGTATATATATATAGTAATGTAATTGTTAGTATAAGACATTAGTTTAAATAAGTAAGATATAGATAAAGAAATATTAGATTAAGTTACAAAAATTAAGACATTAAATTATGTAAGTAAGATATAAACAGTACAAGAATACAAAAATGTAAGACATTAGATTAAGTAGATAAGATATACACAAGGCAACGTTAAATTAAGTTATAAAAATTAAAAATTAATAAGGTATTGTAATATCATTTAAAAGTATGTTTATATTGATTGTTTTTGGTAAGATTTTTTCATTGAGTTATTGTGGTTGTATTTTTGTAGATAATTTTTCAATTTAGATTTGAATTTTCATTGGGAAGAGCATTATAATTAGCATTTAAATGACCTATTAAACCAAGTAAACCAAAGAAAATGCAAAAAAAGTATTTTTTATTAAAATAGAAAGAAATGTAGTACCTACCTACTTACTTTTTTAATGTAAAAACTAGATGTAAAATGTAACTATAATGCAAGATCATTTTCAGCATTGTTTAATTATAGGTCATAATTAGTTTATTGCTCATTAAATTGTATTTTTTATCATTACTTAGTATACGCGAATATTCATATATTTTTTATGTATATTCTTTTTAATTTTACTATTGCTTTGGTATTCAATAATATTTGCATGTTATTACTATCCATACATATGATTCTTAACATATATTTTTTTTACTTTCACTATTGCTTTTATATAATATATTTTTTATTTTTTATTTTATTTTATATAGTATCTACTGCTTTTACTATCCACATTTTTTATTTATATCCTCAATTAATTTATTAATTTTATAGTTTTGTTGTATTTTATTTTCTATTTATATTATTTTGTTCTCACTATCTTGTCAGCTGCTCATCTCGGTACAGGTTCTTCCTAGTGTGATGAGCGGCTCCTTTTCCTACATGTATCAACATGAAGATAAATAAATAATTAAAATGATGTAATATATTATTTATCTTTCTTTATTAATCAGATTCGATTTACGCGATGCTTCATCTATTCTGACATCCTTTTTTTTTCTTTTTACAATCACAATTGAACAAAATTAAGTTGTTTAATTCCGTTAAAATATAATTCCGAATGTCGTCTTATAATAATAGAGGTAAAATCGCACTGCTGATTCCTACCTATGATTTCAGTTATATATGTTCTCTTTCTACGAATGAACTCACCATTACGCGTCACATGCACCAAAGAGAGTCAAAAAAACTAATTACAATAAGTATCATTTGTTTCGCGAAACAAGGCACCCGAACGCAACGAACAATATAGCGCCGTAACTAACGGCCGCCGCAGCCGTGATCCGTTATCCAGTTAGGGGTGCAAAGACAAAAGAATGTCGCCAGTTAATTTTTTCTGTATCCGCTATCGAATTATATTGTAGCGCGCTGTAAACCTCTTTGAATGCCTATGACAATTGTATCTTTATTAAAAAAACTTTTTAATAACGTGTTACGGGCTGACGCAGACAGGGGGAATAACTGCGAGGGTTGCGACATTTTAGAAATTTCAAATTTTTTTGTAATTCCTTACTTCTTTCCGCTGTTGCCCGCGAGGGTAGGCAGAGAGAATAGAGCACCACACTCGTCTGTCATTCACGTATCTTCGCTTGCAAGCGCACGATTGTTGAGGCTCCTAAGAGGACCGTCCTCCAGTATCTGGTTAATATGGTCGTTCCACGTCTTCCGCGATCGTCCTGTCTTTCTGGTGCCGTCAACTCTTGCGTCATATATTTTTCTTACCATTCTTTCGTCATCTACTCGCTCAACATGCACAAACCATCTGAGCGACCCTTTTTTCATTCTATCAACTATGCTAAGATCAACTTCATTATTTTCTCTACTTTATACTACTACCAGCTGCAGGCTTCACTTCCGGACATCAGTGTTGGTAACAGAATCTCATCGTGTACCGCTAGTCATGCCTTGGTAGACATATTTCTTCCTATTTATTTTTTTCCGTAAATATGAATAAAAATACATTACTTCTTCTTCAAACGTAGCAAATTTATTTTGTGGTAACATAATTATAATTAATATAAATTAACTTTGTTTAAAACCACTTATTTATTGAAACATGTTGATTTTTTTCAATAAATAAGTGGTTTTAAACAAAGTTAATTTATATTAATTAAAAATACATTATATGATTCTTTATCTATAATAATACTCTTAGGTATAAAAACCGCACCGCTTGTCCCCTAATTTGCGATGTTCATATTACTTTGTGTCGATAATTGTTACCAATCTTATATTGTTTGGTTGTTCGCCGCTTGCACTATACATCGTTGTGCATTTGCCAATTCGTACATTGTCGCATTATACTGATTCATTAAATATATACCTACATGTTGCTAGAGCGGTCCGAAGACACTTGTCGGGATATTGGGTTGAGTTTAAAATAATTTATGTATTGTTTTTAAGATTTTTAATCTAGTATTATGTTAGCGTCTCGTTAAAAATAAAATAAAATAAAAATTACATAAAAAAATTTTCAAGAAAATCCGTTTTTTTCCAAATTTTTAATTTTTTTCATAAAAATATCAAAATAAATATAATATGGATCAATATAAAGAAATTTCTTGCTCCTTATTCAATTGATAACATTCTTCAGTATCCATGGTGTAAGGTCTTTATTCCTCATGTAAGAGATTTTCCAGCGACCAATAGTGTTTGAGATAAATTTTTAATTTACTAATTATTTTTAGATAAAAGTTAGGCTATTTGTTATTATATTTATACAATATTACAATTTCTTTTTCTCCTTAAAAATAAAGTAGTTTTACTGATTTTTATAATAAATACCATTATATAAATGTTTTCTTTCCACTTAATGTCATTATTATGTTTACATGTTATTATTTTTTTTCTTTATTCTGTTAATGTACACTGTACCTATCTGTTTTAAAAGCCATATAGGGCATAATAAATAAATAAATAAAAAATTTAAAAAATTGTGTGGTATTATTACAAAATTGCTAATATTTAGAAGAATCATTATCAAAGTGGATGGTCATAAAAATATTAGTTTATTGTCTTTTTTTAGTGTTTTATATTAGAGTTTAACAAGAATAAAAAGAAAAATCATCACTTAGCTGACTTGCCAGATCTTGCATATACCTATTATCAATTTTTTCGGAATTTGGATAACATTTTACAGTGGAAAAATTTCAACTACGACGAGGAGATGAAAAACGCTTTTAAAGAATTCATCGATCCCCAGGATTCCAATAGTAAAAGCATCAATTAACTTTCATTAAAATGTAATCCAAATATAAAATATAAACCAAAACTATATCGACAACATGAGCAATATTTCGATTAATTTAATATATACTCGTAATTTTCATAAAAATAATGTTTGTATTTTTGTATACAAAACAGCAATTTTATAAAGGACCAACTATGTTTTAGAAATTATTTTTTGTTTGCGATACAATTAAATCACAAAAAAATTTAAATTGTAATTGATCATTAGAATAACTTTCGTAATTTTTGTAAAATCTAAAATACTTTCGCATTATTTTATGTATTCTTTGAATATAACGCAATTGCACAAAACTTATATATTTGTACCACATTGGGCACGAACTCAAGTTTTTCTTCCCTTATTCGCGGAACCTACGGGTCCTGTTTGATCACAGGGGTTAATTCGAGGAGGGTCCAAAAATCTTTTTTTGTTTCTCTTTCGCTACCTAAAAATAATAAAGCACAAATTTCATTTATGTTTATATTCAAATTAGTTTTTTCTCGCTACCCGGGCGCATTGTCTTTCGATAAAAATTTAGAGTGTACGTTTCCATACAGGAGGGATGACGTACTCATTTCTATGCGTGAGATAAAAATTTATTTTATTTCAATTGGTTCCATTTTTTTCGGAAGATTCGCTGTAAATCTCTTTCGGTCCCCCCGTACCCGTGTGACAATCTAAATCAAGTTTTAGACTTGCTCCAATTGTTTCGGTTTATTTTTAATGTATGCATTCTACCATCACGATACTTTTAAAAATAAGTTTACAATTCTGTGAAATTATATAAAAAAATTATTTTATATTGTGTAATCGTTTCATTCTTTAATTATGTGATCATGTAATGAAGTCTCTAATTTTTCGCTTGCCTAAAATTCTTTAATGATGTTCATTCTGTCTTTTTTTTAATTTATTTATTAGTGGATAATAGGTATTAATAATAACAGGATTATAGGTACATGATACTCTAATAATAAACATTATAGTGAAGACTATGCCCATTATCCCAATTACAAGTATCTTCGGCACACTCTAGTAACATGTATATTTGCATTTAAGTATATTTTACATATGCATTTATGTGTATTATATATTTAGTGTTTGAATGTAGTGCGATTAGTATTTAATGAATAATTGATATAATGGGTCTATATGTTCAGGTCATCGTTTAGAAAATTGATGTTGTGTATGAGTGAGTATTTTCCGTCGGGACTCAAATTTGTGTATCTTAAAAAAGGCAAGTCGATCTTCGTAGCTGTGAAGGTTGTTGTGTTGACTAGCTTTGTATGAAAAAATACGTAGAAACTTTTTCTGCACTCTTTCGATTCTCGTAACATGTATTGTGTAATAAAGTGACCAAATAACTGACGAATATTCCAATATACTTCGTACTAGTAATGTATAGAGAATTTTTAGACTTTGAGGATTTTTAAAGTCGTGAGTAAATCTGAAGGAGGAAAGTAAGACAACGTATGAAATACTAGTAGGCAATGAATGTTTGAAACAAGTAGATGAGTTTGTGTACTTGGGAAGTATGTTCGATAGAAGAGGGAATGTTGAGAAAGATATAGAGAGGAGAGTGACTGCCGGGAATAGGGTGAACGGTGCTTTGAATGCAATAATTTCTAATAGAAATATGTCTACCGAGGCAAAACTAGCGGTACATAATGGAGTTCTGGTACCGACACTAATACATGGAAGTGAAGCCTGGAGCTGGCAGAAGAGGAACGGAAGTAGATTGAATGCTGTGGAGATGAGGTCCCTAAGACGTATGTGTGGTAAATCCATGTATGATAGAGTAAAGAATGAAGATATTAGGAATGAATGTAAAGCTGATCGTAGCATAATATAGAGAATAAAAATAGGGTCGCTCAGGTGGTTTGGGCATGTTAGGAAAGAATGGTAAGAAAGATATATGATGCAAGTGTTGACGGCGCCAGAAAGAGAGGGCGACCACGGAAGACGTGGCATGACCAGATTAACCAGATACTGGAAGATGGTCCTGTTAGAAGCCTGAACAACCGTCGAGCTTGCATGCGAAGATGTATGAATGTAGACGAAGCGAAAGTTGTATGTCAGGACATTCTGTCCTGACATACAACAACAAAGAGTATGGCGCTCTATCCTCTCTGCCTACCGCCGCGGGGAAACGGCGTGATGGTAAGTAAGTAAGTAAGTAAGAGTAAATCTGGTAATAAATCTGGAATAAATTTTTAAATCACCGGCATATAATAGACACTTATTTCTTAATATATTAGGCAAGTCATTTATGAAGATAAGAAAGAACAAGGGACCAAGGTGAGAACCTTGAGGAAATCCGAAACCGGAGATGAATCATATCCATTTACAGTTACCACTTGAGTTCGATGGGAGATGTAAGATTCTATCCATCTCAATAAATTGCCGTGGATTCCCGTAGCATGAAGTTTTCTCATAAGTGTACGATGATTCACCTTGTCAAACGCCTTGCTAAAATTTGTATATATTACATCCACTTGAGATCTCGAATCAAACGATTTGCAAATCTGACTCACAAACTCAAGCAGGTTGGTAGTTGTGGATTTTTTTGGGACAAAGCCGTATTGATTAATGCAAAGTGTGACGAAAGTGGGCGAATATGTATCTATAGCAAATAACCTCGAATATCTTTCCAAAACAAGATAGTTTACGGTCTATATTTACTAACGTTACTTTTATTTCCTGTCTTAAATATTGGTGTGATGTGAGCTACCTTCCATAAGTTGGGGAACTTTCCTTCTTTTAAAGATTTGCTAAAAATGATATAGATAGGATCTGGAAGAAGCACAATTTTTTATAAGCAGTGGAGGAATACCATCAGGTCCTGCGCCCTTGGCGGGATCCAATTCTTTCATAATTTTTAATATTTCATTTTTATGCAGTGGTATAAAGGAAAGTGAATCGAGCGAGTCATTAATGAGAGTAAATGAGTGATGTTGAGAAGGATTATCAAAAACTGAAGCGAAAATTCTGAAAAGATATCAGAAATCTCTATACCGCATGTAGCGTATTTTTCTCCCAGAAACATTGTTTTAGAGATTGCATTAGTGAATTTCTTGGTTTTAGTATATTCCCATAATTTTTTAGTCCCGACATGTAATGATTTCTCTATAGAATTTATATATGAGTGATAGCAGGCACGAATACTATTTTAATGCGAGATCTCAGCATAGAAAAGGTTTCGTAATCTCTAGAATTACCGTATTTTATGTGTTTTTTCCTATATTTTTCTTTTTCGCGGAGCTGGTGTCTTGATGCACTGCTAAACCAACATGGGTATTTTGAATTCAAGATCTTTTTTTGTGTCTTGGTAGGATCTCTTTCCATTTAAGAAATAAAATCGAGTTAGTATGTGTAAGCCGTGCGTAACATCTCTTGAAACAGAAAATCGGCTGCTCTACACGATTTTATACAATCAACGTAGAAATTAAATTACAACCCATGTACCTAAGTGCATTTACCTTAACGTCATAATATTCGCAATATATTCTGAAATCAAGGTCTAAAGTGCGCCATTTTTAACGTAGATACACATGTCTGCCTTTATGATACAACATACTGAAATCTTGGCAGGAAGATCAAATTTTATTATTTACATATATGAAAAAATATATACAGAACAGCCTACTCGGCTTCAGTTAACTATCTCCTATATCCACAGAATTGTTAAGTTATTTAGACAGTAAAT
Source organism: Agrypnia vestita (assembly GCA_016648135.1). Taxonomy (NCBI): domain Eukaryota; kingdom Metazoa; phylum Arthropoda; class Insecta; order Trichoptera; family Phryganeidae; genus Agrypnia; species Agrypnia vestita. The sequence goes on from JADDOH010002250.1 coordinate 39,749, forward strand.
CAGCAATCTTCTAACTTTAGAAAATGTCTTGCTCTTGCAAAATATAATGTTACATATATTTTCAGAATTAAAATTATTGATTCCTTAAATTAATATCATAAGATTTTCGTGTTTCCTTATACGTTAGTAACCTTGAAGAATTATTATTTTCATTATTAAATTAATAATTGAAAATTGCCCGCCACCACAATTTTTACATAACGCGTTATATAACTTTTAAATGACAATAATTTATCATGCAAATGACGTTTAAATGTTGTATTCATCCAGCTTGCACGTTGCTTGTTATAAAACATGTAAGAAGGTCGCACAAAACATCTTGCAAAGTATGCTTAAGGCTTATGGCAACAATATATCCATACCACCAGTACGTGATGCCTCCGTGTGTACATGGCTATGCGGCATGTACCTACCTAGATAATGGTGGTTTAATTTGAAATTACCTGTATAAAGCCTTAATCGATAAAAATCTAATTATTAAGGTGACTTCCCACTGTATTTAATTAAATATTAATTATAGTACTAAAACATTTTATTGAATTATTGTCTATAATAGCTGCCTTCAAAGGCGGCCTTTAATAGATGGTCTTTCAAAGTCACTTGTTACTTTTAGTGTTTTATTGAGCTTGCGATGAGATAAGCCCTACGAACACCCAAAAAGACTTCCATACCTACTTTCCCATACAAAAATATAGCTTCGTCTCTATGTGACATCCATAATATATCTTGATTAATGTTGTCCCCCTGGGGATAAAATCCAGTATTGTGTTCTTGAAAATTTTGGACATACTCAAAATATTCTGAAAATTATTATTGTTGTTGTACAATCTGACAAAACAAGATTTAAAATAGCAAAAACAGGTGTGAAATATCCGTATCATTCTTTCCACTCTACCCAGCCCTAGGGCGTGCGACAAAAGACATGAATTATAAGAATCTTTTTTGTTCGAAATAAAGGTGCATACTCGTCATATTAAATAAAAATCTTTTGTAAACGGAGGATGCAATAGTCTCAAAAAATAAGAATAATAAAGATAAGCACTCTCCAGTTCCGAAGCTCCAAGGCAGAAAAGTCTTTGGGGACGTTGTCACTCCATCTTAATTTTGGCCTTCCTAAGCTTCTTCGCCCTATTGGCCTAGAGTTGAGCAGGAAAGATGTACATTTCTTTTCACAAAAATAAATCAAACATTTTATGATATCATTATATGTTATAATATGACAGATGACAGATGGTATTTGTATTGTATTTACATTCACCATAGAAAAGACAGAATTTACACCGAAAGTTTTGGGTGGAATTTGTAAAAAATAACATTTCTGCAATTACGTGCGCGTAGTTTTCACCTGACATAGGACCTTTCGAAGAAGCACGCTAAATTTATTTGTCTATTACACAAAACTCGCAGCCTTAAAAATACACGTTTTTTTTCTCGACTTGACTATATCTATGGAACGAAATATTGGGCGAAACAAATGAAGAATTGACATGAAGTTAGGCACAGAAAAGTCGGAAATAAAACTTCTAGCCGTAGGACGAATTACAACTAGAAGTTTTAAAAACAGATACGTCACGTTAAACAGAAACCTCAAAAATAAAATTTCTAGCCATAGGACGAATTACGGCTAGAATTTTTAATCAACCTTTTTCTAAAGATAAAGATTATTTAATTAATTTTTGTTTCTTAGAATCTTTACTAATCCACAGCTTTTTTGCTTGTATGCGATGCACGCCACTCATATACAGGGTGTACCAGAGCTAGCAGCAGAAACTTGGCCGGTAGAATCCTGGCTATTTTATGAGTCTAAAATGTTCAAGCAACCATGACCTAATATCAATAGTTATGGAGATATGCAATATCAAATTTTGCATTTTTTTTTTCAATATTTCTGACTTATTTTCTGCAAAAAGTTGAACTATCAATACAGTAACTTATATCGATTATGAAAAATTCATTTGCTTAGATACAACTTAAATAAAATGATAAAAACCTTGTAACAAAATAACTTTTTTCAATTTTTGCAAGGTTTTTATCATTTTATTCGACTTGTATTAAAGCGAATGAATTTTTCATAATCGACCTAAGTTACTGTAATGATAGTTCAACTTTTTGCAAAAAATAAATAAGAAATATTGAAAGAAAAATGAAAACTTTGATATTGCATATCTCCATAACCACTAAAATTAGGCCATGGTTGCTTGAACATTTTCAATAACATAGTCAGGAATCTACCTGCCAAATTTCTGCTGCTATCTCCGGTATACTCTGTATATATGTGAGGTATAAAAACAAAGGCAGCCATATCCAAAAAAATTAATGCAGTTATCGAGAATTACTAATTTATAATATACTGAATTCGAGATTTTATAGAGTATAGAGGAAACATAGCCTATAAATTTAGAGAAAACATGATTTTTGATGGAATAGGTACACAACACAGTGTTGACAAACCAAAACAAATAACAGGTTCACAATTAACTACTCTAGCACAGGTTACGCCTAGTTGAGTAGTAGCAATCCACAAAATAGAATTAAAATACATATATGTATTTAGATAAATAATATTGTAAATAAAATTATATATATTATAATGATCCACATGTTTATGTATAAAATAAATCGTATAACGGGGATTTTATAAATAAATAAAAATATAGAATTCAATACATTTTAAATTAGAATCTCCGGTGACTGTATTCAAAACATTTTTTTATTTTTTTGGATATTGTTACCATTGCTTTTATACCCCAAAAATTTACTACAATGAGAGTGATCAATCTAATGTGCCAATGGGTTTTTATTAGACATATTATTTTATTTTTGTGTTCTTCTTAATATATTGGTTATGAAAAATTTACCAATCGATAATTTACAATATAATTAATAAAAATGTTGGTGAAATCTGTGTTATAAATGTTGAATGACATTCGGGATTTTTTAAACAATTGAATTTGTTAAGTATGTATTGTAATGTATGAATAATGTCACCACAAAACTATTTTGCTCTTTTGAAGAAAAGAATTTACCAGTTTATTATTTCATGCAATAGGAAAACAGAGAAACTAGAATAAAACTAATATCACATCAAATTTTGGCGATGATTCTTCTATTATCATCTAAATAAAATTTTAATGAGATGTCACTTAGTGAAATCATTTTTTTTCAATAAACAATCATTTCCTCGCAATGTCAACTCATCGTTTTTAACCGTCGCGTCGGCACAATTAAAATTGTAGTTACGACGTCTGCAGATAGATAAAAGGAATAAAAAAATATGTATATTTTTAACTTTATTCATCGATCTAAATTATCTTATAAAAATAATTTTTACTTCCCGTTTAATCATATAAGAGAGCTGTCTGTAAATTTATACGTTAGTAACGTTTACATTACTAGCTTTAATATCCAGACTCGTCACGAAATTTCAATTATAGTGTAAAGGTACATTAATTTTATATTTCGTATAAAATCGCTGAAAGAATATTCTCGGAAAATTAAGAAACAATTCAAGCCATCACAATTTTTGTAATCAAGGCGTGCTTTTTTTTGTAAAATTAAAATAAAAAAAGTGAAACAAATTAAAAGGCGTATTGTAAAAATTTTTGACAGTTGAATGGAAAATTGAAATTATCTTATATGATGATGGAAATTTCTGACGGAATAAACCGTGTAAATATTACGCCAGAGCTCACAGTTAGAGATTTTACTGAATCGCACACTAAACTTTCCACCTTTTAATTAAGATCAACACAATGAAAATAACAAGACATGCGTATATTATGGAATAATCTCTGGAATTAAATAAAATATTGAGGTTACGTTACCAGCGCCGAAATCTGTGTACCTATACTATATCATGGGAAGGACCGTATGTGTCTTTAGCATAGTCCATTCAAATATTAAAAAGTACCTATATATATATATATATTAGAACATATATGATAGGTATAAAAAATATTTTTTTAAATGTTATGAATGCAGTCACCGAGGATTACATATTTAGAATGTACCTACTGAACTCTAGATTGTATGTAATATCTATCCTTTCCGAAATCGTGTTTCCTGTTTTTATAGACTATATTTCATATAAAAACTCGAATTCAGTAAATTATTTATTATATATTAGTAATCCTCGATGACCTCAAAGACATTTCTGCCTTGGAGCTTTTGAACTGGAGAGAGCTGGCACTGATGACTAAACCGAGATGAGTGGAGGAAGACTCTTGAGGAAGCCAAGACCCACCAGGTGTTGTAGAGCCAAGAGTTATGATGATGATGAATCCTCGATAACTGCATTCAATTTTTTTTCGGATATTGCTACCTTTGCTTTTATACCCTTCGTATACACTATCAATTTTATAATTTAATAATAATCAAAGAATTTGTAATGTGTGGTTATTTTTACGGTGGAATTGGTGAAAGCTGTATAAAGTGATCATATAAGTCATTTCATACAGGTCATAAGCTCCATGCATGTTTCCCATGTAAATGGCTTCGTATCTGTGAGACTTCTAAATATATTTTTTTTAAGACTTCTATTGTTTCTATATCTTAATTAAATAATATGATATTTCAAATAGTTGTATAATTCGTATGTGGTACGATTCAATTAAGCCGTAAGTCAAGGCTTCGAATAAAAACGAAAGCGGCCTGAAGATTCCGAGAAATTTTTAATGACTTTTTATTTACAAATTGCAGTTAAATATTTAAGCGCCCTTGCAGCGTCGCATCAGCTGCTGGGGGCACGCACGTCCGCGCAATTGCGAAGGTTCATTTACACTGCACATTACCGCATCGTTACTTTTAACCGGGAATTTAAATTAAATGGCTTGCTTAATTATTATCCAGGAAGTTTTGTCCGTAATTTATCAATTGTCGAATGTACAGAGGCCCCGTAATTACAGGATACTAAAGCCTCAGTAATTAACTGCGTAAAAAATCTTGGATGTATTATTCCAGACTGCGCAGCTAATCGTGGAATAAAATACTAATTTGTATTGATTAAAACTGCTCGGTTAATTTCACTTACCAACCTTAACTTCAGGATGAGTTACGCATTCATTAATTTTTAAAATAAAACGTCACATCTATTTCTATAATCGATCAAATGAAATATCAAAAAATGTTTCATTAATATCTTTGCTCATCGGATTAAAAATGCATCATTTTTTGTATATTTGTCACTTTATTTCATTTTCTATTGAAAGGCGATTGTTACAAACGTATTGATAGATATATGTAGCTTTAGTATCCGGGATCTGGATTCCTGTTTGCTAACTTCATACTTTACTTTAAAAAATACTGAAAAAATTAATTCATGCAAGGAACAAAAAAGCTGTAATAAATTAATTATATTTGAACTCGTATTAATTATTATTTTTTTGTATATGACAATTATTTATTTATTTTCTCTATAGATATTAACAATCCTTTGAGAGGACAATGCTATCTGAAAATATTCGCGTTGACCTAGAAATTTCAAACGGAATAAGCCTTGTAAATATCACGATAGTAGTTTTTGTTGCTTTACAAGTATCAAAAATTAAAACTTTATAAATATAATTAAATCAATCCTCAAATATGTTTCTCTAAAATGTCGGATATGGTTGAAACCTTATATTTGGATTGTGACAACCAATTTTGCCTAGATTGTTGGTGTCTTGGAATCGGGTTCGATCACCGACCACTGGATCACTAGGCGAGAGTCATAACCACTACACCAACAAGCTACTCAAATTATCATTTGTCATAATATAATATTTTTACAGAGAGTGAGAAAATTAAGATGCACTTCGAAAATCATACACATACCTATGCTCATCATTATGCTGCTGCGCTTCAAGAAAGGGTGGAAAGGTTCTGAACCATTTCGCGATCTCAATTATCTTTTCGGCTAAGGCACAATTGGCGAAAAGGCATGCCGATGTTTGACGGTGGCAGATCCGAAATGGATCAATCTTCTTATTTTAATGATCAGGCTCTTCTGGTGGCAATAAGAGAGGGCAAAAGACACGAAGACACAGGAAACTGGACACTCTTCGCTCACTGAATCGACCGTATTTGAAAGCATTAATTCACGTTGATAATGATTACTCCATCAATGATAATTGAATATAATATGTTGTTTGTATTCGTTTTTGGTAATGTTTCAATATATGTAATTTTGAAAAAATGCAGATAATTATGCATCCACCAAATATATATATTTCTCACTAGTGGAACTGAAACTTTTTGACAATTAAATATATTGTCACGTGTCGTGGCTGCGGGAGGAATTAATGAAAATGCTAGAATTTAACTACGGATTTATTAATTATTTGTTAATTAATTAATTAAACGTACAAAGTCACTTGACTGTATTTAACTTAACGCTATTCTTAAAATTAAACTTTTTCGTAATTTATCACTCGTAAATAGACACTTTATTTTCACTTTAACACTTTATTCAATATTCACTAGAACATTCCATCCAGTTTCCGCACGTATTATTCGCTTCGGTTTATTTCGCTACGTAAAAGCTTTTTTGGATTATTCGCTGTCGAATTATCGCTCGGTTGGCCACCCTGGCCTCGCTTTGGTTTCGCTGTCAAGCGCGCTAAAACAACAACTTCTCGTGCACAGCCTGGCCCGTATTCATATCTGGCCAATGGTATCAAACCTTCTAGGCGTTCCCAGTCTTTAGGAGAATTTTCCCGTGGCTTTCAGGCTTTTATAGATGTTTCTCGAAAGCCGTAGATTGTGCTAGGCCATTTTGGAGTTTTCGAAATATTCTAACAACTGTCACCTGACAGGAGTGCGTGATTCTATTAAGCCTCGTTACAATATATATTGTTATTTTTATATAACGAGATCGCTGCAGACAAATAAGATAAACAGACGAAATATAACACCAGAAATTAACTAATGTTTCATTTCATTTTCGATTCGCACTTTGTCTCGCACTAGTCATTCGAGAATCTTTCACTTGTATCTTGAAATTCTGATTCACGTCCTTTGAATTAATGAACGCCCGTTGTGTACTCTCGTAATTTAGCTGGCTGATTATAATTAGCACAAAATCGCCATCCATTTACTTCATTTGTCGCTTTTATCTCTGGCCTTCACAAAACCTCAAAACTAACTGTTCCGCGCGGGGTCGCTTGTCATATTTATATGGGTTTTGGATTTGTGGAAGATTCTGGTAAATTTTCGTGTTTTCCAAATATTTGTAGAATATTTTAGTCTTCAGAAAACTTCGATTATGTGCAGTTTAAGTGTGCAGTGATAACAGTTCATAGTCGAGGAGAATTTAGATGTTTATGAGTATATTATACTTGTGATGGGTCTTCACTCTTTTGAGGCTTCTCCACCTAGTAGTCTTGCTCTAATGCTCCTAATCTTATTGCGTGGCCTGTGTATTTGAGCCGATCCGCGGCTGCTCGCTCTCCACGCTTGCCATCTCTCTTTCGTGCTGCTTCGTTCACAAATATTATAAGTAAATATATACGCAGAGAGAAGTCGAAATACAAACATGGTTGCATCATGAACTTCTTAAAAAGTCCGCCAAACTACGAATCAAACCCAAATTAAATATTGCGATAACAATAGCTGTAGATGTCACTGTGGTGATTTGGACACGTGAAATGTAGTAGACGGAAGGATATTGTAAAGAATACATTTGTGGCGAATATTGGAGGCCACAGGAATAGAGGATATCCACCAGAGACCAGTGTGATCAGGTTAACCGGATATTGTAGGTAGACCATGTTAGAAATTATTAGGTTGATGCGTAATTAATTAACATTTAACATCAGTTTAATTGACATTTCCCTTAATTTATTCATTTTTTCTCTTGTTATAGCCAATACATGCTCTGTCATTGAAAACAATTTTTGTATTATGTATGGCTAGTTATTATATACTGTTTATCAACAATTATCAACTTTGCATGCATGTAGAATCTAAATATTAATATTGACAAAATGCACTCATAACGTTAACTGCTACCTTAGGTGGAAGATAGAATTGACGTAATCAATTCTCACCGATGATGTGTTTTTCAAGAAGTTAACAAACGAGAAGCTTCAATGCACATATTTCTACTAGCAGTTTTTACAACCTTCCCCATTTCAACAAGTCAAATGCTTTTTTAGATCAACAAAGTAAGTAATGGTGAGAATATTAAATTCTCTAGTTGTTTTTATGATTTTGCAAAGGAACAAGAACTCGTTCCCGAGTGCCTATTCCTTTTACCAATCCTGCTTGGTCGGAGGCTATGCAGAGGAAATATTGGAAATGTGGAGTGCATAAGGAAATCCTTTTAATCTTTCATTAATGACATGTAGAAATACATATCTTATTTGCATGAGAAATATGGTACATAATTTCCGTATTTCCTTGTAGAACCTTTTTTGCGTAGCGGTACAAAGATAAATAAAATGAACACAAGTCTCCACAACATTCTCTTCACAAGTATTTCTACCACAAATTACGTGAAACAGTTCCGTTATAAGTTCTATTTATTGAATTTCGATTTCAAAACTAATCGCATATCAATATATTTTATTAATCACTTATAAATAAATTATTGATTAAATAACTACGCTATCTAAATATTTTAATTTATTTAAAACAACTATACAAGTGAACAAATAAAAATGTATTAAATTAAATATTTTATATTAAATTAATTATAACTACAAAATTAATTAATAAATTAAAAATTAAATACAAGTATTAAATTTATTTTGACATAATGATTTTTTCTGATGTAATTATTCTAAAATGTGTTTTCACGTTGATTTTTAATTGCTTACATTTTCTATTAAGTATATATAAATAAATGAGAAATGTTGAGAATTTCTAAATATTTCAGAATAAATGCTCGTTTGTTCCCAGAATCTCGTACGGACAAAGAAAGTCGATGACAAGAAACTTTACTGAAAACATTTGATATTAAAAAATATTGTTATAATTAATTTCACAAAGAAAATAAATGATTTTAAGGATTCCAGACCTCTCATTCTATATCCCTCCCAGTGTTTCATTCGATCGAATCTTGTGATTAGTATTATACCAATTTCATCACGCCATATAGAATTAAATATTCATAATTAATGATTGTTAGAAAATATTTTTAATTGCGTCATTTTTAAAAGCAAAACAATACGCCTGGTTTTATAAACAATTATGCCAAAAGAAACATTAATTGTCTAAGCAAATAATTAATTACTTAGGGTGCAGGCGTTGCACGTAACTTAGTAGCTATTGGCTAACTCCGGCCAATGAGAAGTGGCTGTTATGTTGTAAACATGCCGCATGCTACTAAAATATGTACATATTATATACCAACACGGTATATAATTATGTACATAAACTGCACATTGAATACATAATGAGAGTTGGTACATGAAATCCACAGAATCCGCATTGTTTTATAACGTAGATGTACGATTAAGATAATTTACAGTAATTTGTTTCGAAGAATAATTATTTTATAAGTAGACGATATTCGAGTACTTTAGAAAATACGCTAAGTCTTCGGCTGAACTGTGTGACATCATCGATCAGATGTATGAGGTTACCATGGCTAACTCAATGTAGAGCTAACTTTTATATTCAAAAATATTTTTCTAAAAAACTATAAGTCTATAAAGAAATAGTTGAGTGCTTATCCGACTTATATATTACAATACAAATTCACCTTCCATGACTTCTATGATAAGATACTTGATGATACTCTACAATGAGGCCACTTAGATAGACTTAGAGAGCGTAACAAGATGATCTTTATCTAGTATTATGATATAGGTGGATATTCTATTATCTCCTTCATCAACGCTGCAGAAGGAAAAAGGAAGGAATTGTAATTCAAAAGCAAAAAAAAATGTTTTGTATATATTACACATATTTCGCAGTGTTTGTAATAAATAATATTCTCAATTTAATGTTTTAATATGTATTTTTTTAAAACAAAAAAAAATTACTGCCCCCGGAATTGAAGCCTTTCTATAGGTACATCAGTTTAAATAATGTTGAGTCTACTGACAATCTTCCAGTTTCCAGACAAATCTCAAGCCGGTTGACTTGTTTTCAGGAATTAATTATTGATATAAGTTGGTATATAATATAAAAAAATTATATTAATGAAATTTTCAAGAAAAAGTTATTCTGTCTTTTGAAGGTTCAAAAAATAGAAATAGTAAACAAAAGACATAAAATTATTAAATAAAAGTCTTTAAGCAACGAGAACGAATTCGGATTTGTTTTTTTGTGTTGGGAATCAAAAGCTTTTTTTTACTCGAACTCCACTAGTTTAACCGGTTTTTTAAAGTACCCACTGGAATTCGAATTCGGAATAGGATTTTCGCACAGACCGCCAAAATATATAGACATGAACAAACGTAAATTTAAACTTTCATACGAAGCAAACACATTCTGTTTGTTTGACACTACTTTATTGAATAATTACCAACTTGTTTCGGCTCACAGCTGAGCCTTCATCGGGGTTGAATATATACT